>CM067592.1:30457318-30502318 GCA_034336665.1 Luscinia megarhynchos | reverse complement strand
TGCTCACTCTCATTTTATGAGGAGGCTGCAGATAAGTGCCTTTAATGATCAACATATATCAGTTTGTGCAGCTTGCTGCAAAAGCTGAAGGCATGGTGTTCCAGACTGACAGGAGGATATGGGCTGGGCTGTGGTAGTTCTGATTCTGATCTCACAAAAATGCTAATGTTTTATCTTCTTCATACTTTTGTACTTTTCAGTTTTGTTGGTTTGACTGCTTTGTTTATTACTCTCTCCTTGTAAGGAATTTCACTTGTCCTTCAATGCCTGCAAGAGCCTGAGCTGCATGTGGACGTGATTTATCTCTTAGCTTTTCTCTGGGTGCCTTCTCCAGACCTGCCTATCATGCAAGAGTATGTCTGCAGAAAGCGCTGCTGTGTAGAAAGCTGAAACCACTGAGAGTAAGTTAAACTGGAGCACAGTGAAAACCACTGGCAAATCCTGGCTTAAAAAGGCATGTAATCTTTTTCTTTACCAGAAGAGAGAGCACGGTGCTGAACAAACTATAAAACAGCCTAACAGTCATCCTCCCTGTTGCATGGTTTGCAACTGTTTGGATGCACATGACAGTCTGCTGGCTTTAGATGAAAGTACTTTGTTGTGTTACAATAAAAAAAATATATTAGGAACACTATATATACAAATACCTTTCATTGGATATACCTAAACTAATTTGCTAACAATTTATGTTAAATGGGAAGTTGTGCACATGTCATGTTAGTGTTAAAAAGAACAGTCGGACAATTTCAGAACATCCTGAGATCTTTCCTATCCTCAGTCTGTTTGGAGGCACAGGTAAAATTTTCTTCCCTCCCAGGACATCAGCTCTTCACCCTTGAGGACTTTAGATACTGATTCAGTATCAAAATTAGGGAGACATCAGTACTAATTCATGCTGTACCTCAGGCAAGCCACAGTGCACACTTTGATAATTCAAGTTGATTTATATGTTTTCCTTAAACAATATGCAAAAATTTTAAAGAGCAGGAATCACTTAAGAGAAAATTCCCACCCATAAGGATCTTCAACTCTAGGAATAAAATCTACATGAATATTCAGTAAGATGCAGAATTTTGCAAGAAGATAAAAGTCACAAAATGAAGAAACAACAGATTACACATTCACTGTACCAGAAATCGGCAGAATGAAATGCCAGAGCAGGTCCTATTAAATGTTTGCTTGTGCTGAAAGTAAATGACAGCTGAGATTCATCTTACATTAGTTAATAATCTGAAAGGTAAAGACTCTGACTTGGAAATGAGAGAGATCTATATGCTATTTATATACATTTCAAATTCTCCTCCTTCCAGACCTGCCCAAGTACCTGTTGGCTGTTGGGGGGAGTCTGTGTGTCTTCAGATTACTTTTTTTTGCTTTTGACCAGAGAGCCAACCCAGAACAAGGGAAATGTTCTACCCAAGACTAACGAGTTAACTGAAAAAGTAATTGTTTTGAAAGATTATAATTTCAGTTATGTTGAAAATAATTTCACAGCTGTCTTCTGAGCCTAAGGTAAAAAGTCTGAACTCAGGGACAGAGAATTGAACAATCAAACAAATACTCCACAAAGCATGCTCATAGGCACTAACATCCTTTCAGGGAAAAGTAGGAACCAGTAATAACATTGTACTAATAGAAATTATAAAAAATAATAATGAATTCCCAAAAATGTGAGATACATAGAGATGAAATGAAAAGTAGTACCAGTGTAGAACAAGCCCTGAAATTGTCATTTGTTACCCAGTGGTTAATGTTTGTTTTTTCGTGTACTGATCTTAAAGGTTTATTAATGGAATTGTTGTATTATATTCTTATGTATAGATAGATCTGAAATTTAAAAATTGTACATTAAGTGACTCCAAATTTGCAAAAAGTACATTAGATGACATTGTAAACTTCATACAATAAGATGGAACTACAAATGGGGCTTTTTGTAGTTCTTTCTCTGACACTCAGATTTTAAAAATATCGTGTGATATTTTTTGAGGGGAATCTAGAAAACCAATTTCACTGCAGCAAAACTAAGGCACCCCTATGACTGTGATGGGAGGTAACACTATAGTGGATCAATACATCTTCCAAAGTGTGCAAAAAGCCTGTTTAATCACAGCTAGAAGTGTTCAAATCAGATTTAAAATCCCCATAATCTCTTTACTATCATGTTATAATGTACCTCAAGGAGTCGGCAGTTCAACTCAACACCTCTGCTTTGAAGGTGGATGCCATGGACAAAAACATGTATCTATAATGTCTACTTGGCTTCTGTCTTTAGGAGAAATCTGTTTGTTCTGAGGTACTCACCCAAAACCTAAGTTGTTTATTACTTCAAGACAGGTAACCAGTAATAACAAGATCTGAAATTAGAAAACCTGAAGTTATTTGAAGTCATACATATAGAAATGCAATAAATATTCTGACAGCTCTGCCTTCACAGGTCTATAATAACAATAAACTTCAGAGAAGATACTACTGAACAATTTTTTTTATAGGTTTGCTCACCTCCATGATTTTGAGCAGTGCCATTTTCCAGTCTTATGGAAAGGCATGCTGACTCCTGAGTAAAAAATGCTATTCTGGTCATATAAGGCATTGGGGATGGCTGTAGGGTGAATTACACCAGTCCAAACCACCATTAGAGCATTCTTTTGCTCCAAGTGCCCCCACCAGCCACCAGAAAGGGACATTTTCTCCTTCCCTCCTGCAGCTCCAGTGGCAGGGTGGGTTTTCATGTGAATGCAAGAAGTACCAGTGTTTTACCCTAAGACGGAAGCAGTGAGAGCCTCTGCTCCTCAGGCAGAGCAGAGTCTGTTTGGTAAACTTGCATTTTGAACTCCCAGCCTCATGCTTCTTTTCCACAGTCTACTTAAGAATTATCCCAGCGTGCAGACCCTCATCTAGAGTAAATCCCCATTTTAGCATGCTGAAGATATGCTGAAGACATGTTAATGGTCTTAAATATTGCAGTCTAGTAAGTTTTTTTTTATGTCTTTCTCCTCCTTCAGAGATTCAGTTGGACATGTACTACTGCAGTGGTGGCACTGCTGTGCTCTCCAAGTCAATTAAGCAGACAACATTTTGTATCAAAACAATTAATATAACTGGAGAGAATGAGCAAGAAAAACCAGGCTGGATTTTCTGAACAGGACTTGCGTGCCCTGCAGTGTGCCCATTATTCTTCTTCCTCATTATAATCTTTCTTTATGTTATGTAACTTGATTTCTGCTGCAGCTTTCATTTGAAAGAACCAGTAATTGTTTTGCTGTTCTGCCTATTTGAATACTGTTTGCAGTCTCCTTGTCCCTGAATATCTGTAAAAGAGCAAGTGCTACTCAGAATCTCAGCTTCAGTATTACACTAATTGATGATCTTCACTCATAGAAGCAAAGGACTCACTACCTTCAGACTTCGTCTGCAGTGTTTGACTATTTTGACCATATTCTTTCACAGAGGTAATGTAAAGTCTGGAAAAGATATCTTTTATGTTCTGTGCTCATGGCAGAGGTAAAGAAGATGATGTCCATCAATGGAAACATTTACACCAGTATCAATCAGACCTGGTTCAACTAATCAAATGCAAATTTCAGTTAAATAGATTTTGATAATTTGCTTAAATCTGTATCTACATTGTCGGTCTTTTCTGTTGTCATGCTTTGCCATCCCCACTACTGATAAAATAGAAAAAATATATCTGAAAAGATTTTTAAGGGACAAGGGAAAGTATATTATAACAATCTCGAACCTTTTTTTTTTTTAGGCAATTCTGGTAAGCATGGATTATTACAAGTCAGGTAAACTAAGTCTGGAAGCAATCTCGAGGTGATAATTAATCGTGAGAATGTTTAGACCAAGCTGCTGCTAACACTCAGTGTAACCTGCAGGTGGCACCATTCATACAACATTTTAAAGAGCACCAGGGAAAAAAATTCTCTCTTTTAATTTGAGTTTTCTGACAGCTTGCCGTGATCGTATAGTGGTTAGTACTCTGCGTTGTGGCCGCAGCAACCTCGGTTCAAATCCGAGTCACGGCAGGGATGATGTCTCTTTTGAAGAGATGTAATTACAGATTGCTTACCAGAGGTAATCTATTAGTGATGTCTAAGACTAAGAGGAGAAAGCAATTAGAAGCTCTGTAACTTTTACAAGAATATTTTTCTAATAGAGGACATAGCACAAGCAAGCATTAATTCAGAAACCCTGGTGCCAAGTGGGATTTTTTTTAATTTAAATTTTTATGGATATCATGATAAATGCAGTCTCATAGTAGCCATGAGGAATTTTTGCTCCTTACAGCTCCTTAATGTCTGGGATGAGCCATCAAAACACTAGGGTTTTGATCTTTCCTGGTTTCTCATGCTAATAAAACAGCTTGAATTTCTTAGAAATATGACAGTGGGACATGTGGAAATCCTGCTTACCTAGGCCTGGACTGCTGCCAGCAGAAGTCTGGTGACAGACAAGAGGAACCATCACTTGTCTTTTGATTCCCTTTGTTTTTATAGTAGGAGCAGTGAATAATTTCGCTGTCCTGTTTCACTGAGAAATATGAACTCAGATTTTCAGTGACTTCTAAAATTGCCATTTTGATTTAGTAAATTGATTATGGTACCTAACAGCTGTTTGTGCAATAAACAAACAAAATTATGTAATTGCTAATGACTAAATTAATAAAACATCATTATTATGATTTAATAAAATAATTTGTAAGCTACTGAATAGTTTCTGGTAGCTTGTCCTTTAATTTGATACAAGAGCAAGCACTGCTTTTCTCTCATTGCTGCATCTGACAGGACATCAGCCCCTTTACAATGGATAGCATCTCCAAAAAGTCCAGACAGATTCAAGTTTTCTTGCAAGAGGCCAGCTGCTTCTGAGTGTGAATGACAGGTGCCTTTCTCTCTCTCTCCAAGGGAGCAGGAAAATTCTTTACCATCCCACTGAGTGAGGAAGTGAAACAAATCTTTTTTAGCACCAGCGTCAGGAAAAATCAAAGCCCTACATGCCTGGAAACCTGGGAGGGCACATCACCTTTGGAGACTGTGGGCTTAGATGTCCCAGTTTTGGTGTAGTAGGCTAATGAACCCTGGCATGTTATGACCTTCCTCAGGTTCACGAGATCACTTTCTGTTGTATTTTTCAAAATATCTTTGAGTATTCCGCTGATTTGCCTTAGATTTCCTGTCTAAATACTATTCAGCCTTTTAGGAGCATGTCAGGGCAATTAGCTTGTGAATTATTGGTCTAATTGATGAGACAGATGTGACTGATTTCCCAAAAGAAAGCAATTTAGAAATATGCACTAGCATGAAAGAGACCTGTATGATCTTTCGTACTCTATCCCTGCTGTAGTATTTTGGAAATGTCATCTGCTGTGTTAGATTTTATGAAATCCAGAAACAGCAAATTAACTCATCACAGGTGCTCATACTCTTTAAAGAATCCTAGTGAATTCAGTCCTAAAAAAGGAATTTAAAATTGCCACGCCAAATATTTTGCTCTACTCATGCATCATCCTCAGGCTGCTGAAGCACTCAAAGCTCACCCCTGCTTGACCTCAGCCTACCTGGAACTGACTTCTCTATAACCAGTGTTCATCTGTAGCTAAATATTACCTTATTGTAATTATTGATGATTTTGAAGAATTTCACTAGAACAGCAGACAAATTCCAAGTGCCCTTCAAAAAAAATATCCTTTTTTTATGTTGGCTTAGTTGAAAACAGTGGTTATTCAGTTTGATTTATTTAATTTGTGATACCAATATTTGCTTTACTAGCTCAATGGTCATGTTATAAACTGAGACCAAGAATGGTGTTGGCAGATAATCAGATCTTTCTTATACCACTTCCCCCTGCACTTATTTATTCTCCTCACAAGAAAATGAAAATTAAAAGCCAACTTAATTTTGGAATATAAGCATGCAAGTGCAAATGGCTCCCAGCATTCCATTTCCTGAGAAAATGTTTATCAATTTTCCCTTCTCATTAGAGAAAAAAAACCCAAAAACTTCAGTGCAAAAGAATTTCCAAGGATAACAAGACTGCAGACTAGGAAACACAAAGAGATAATCCTGGAACTGATTTTGAACCCTAAATTCAACAAAGATTTTCCTGTATGTTGCTGGAATATGCAGGTCATCATGTCTAGCAGACATGTCCACATAACACTTTCCCAGCTGGAAATCAGGGTCTAAATAATAACAGTAATATCTTAAAAAGATTATCAGGTTTACATAAATCTATTTCTGAAGCTCTGAATTTTTTATTGCCTAAGAACAATTTGGAGGCCATAAAGAAGGGTTCACTTCAGCAGCTTTCTCTACCTGTAGGCAGCAAACTGAAAGCAAACATGAAAAGAATAGAAGTTTAAAAACGAGGCATGAGAAGAGAGTACACGCCTTCCTTTGCAGTTTTCCCATGCCATTTCTTGCTTGCTACTGTTCTCATGCATGGCTCATTCTGCATAAAACATAACATCTACAGGACATGGAGGTGTGTCCATCTCCATATCCCCAGCACAACTACTTTGCTTCTTGGCACTGAAATGAAAAACTAATATGATGTACTCATCAAGTTCTTGGAGAAACATTTCTGTCTTGTTATTGTATCTTAACCTCAGCTGTTGATAAGGGCCAAAACTGCTAAAGTTTTTAAACTATAGAGAAAAACAGCTGATTTTTGAAAATGCAGCACTGAACAGAAGTCTTGGAAAACTTTTGGAACATCAATAGAGGCAGGTTTCTGTTATTATTCATTTTTCAGGAGTGCAGCAGAGTTGGTTGTATCCTGTCTGATGTCCATATCAGGTGTTGAGCAGGATAGAAGGCAGTGGCTGTTTTGAATCTGCAGTCATCATATCAAATTAATTCTGTTTTTTTCATTCTCTCTACAGAAGTGCAGCTCATACTAAAACTTTTTATAGGTCCCTTCTGAAATCCTTTCAAAAGACTGTGGTCAAGTAGACTCTTTGAAAGGAAATATGTGGTAAAAAGAACTTCTGAAAGCTTAAATACCTGGTTGTGCTTTAGCAAAGAATGCCAGGAATTCACTTCACAGGTGGGATGATTTTACCTCTGGAAATTCAGCTCTGAGTTTACAGGCCATTATTGCAGAATGGGTAGTAATTGGGAAAAATTTGGCAGACGGAGAAATTCCTGAGCCTGATGTGTAAACAGAACTACATAAACAATGTCTGATGTTGCAGTTCTGTTCTCATAGTATGTCTTTGGTGTTTCTTGAAAGAAAACATGTCCTGGTCTCTAAATAAGACTGCTTCCTATTCATAATGCCCCAGCAGTCGCAGCCCTGGAGAGAGCTGCACCAGAACACAAGACTATTGTTCAATTTTTGAAGCTTTTGACTTGCACCACTTTTGGTTAAGCTTTGACACAGGTTTGAGTCCTACAATCCTTTGCACTACAATTCAAACCACTGAGTAGGGCCTGGTTTTACTTCTTTGTCAAAGGCTCAGCACAAACCCAAACACACCAAATGTCTCCAAAACTATCTAACCAATGGTTTATGTTTTACTTTTTAAAAATTTCTTTCTTTATGTGTTTTCATCTTAAAATTCCAAGTTCTCATTTTTCTTTATTCTAAAATCTTTACACGTGTGAACTTCTGATTTAAAATTTCACAGAAACAAAATCAGCTCTTTCAGATTCAAACACATCAGATAACTCTTCCACAAAGCTTAATGAAATTAATTCTTGTGCTTTATATTTTACAACTTTTTCCTCCACTCTTTTATACAGAAGTGCTGTGTATGCTTTCTCTCCACCAAATACAACTCAGGAGATGACACTTTGTGATACTGCTTCCAAAAGAATTCATTCTTTGCCACAAAAAAGCCTCAGTCCAAAGGGATCTCAAAACATAGTGCTTTAAAAGTCTTTGAGAAGAAAGAATAGTTTTGATCTTTTTTTATAACTGTAATAATTAAAAAGATTCTTTTATAACACAGTCTGTAGTGTCAACATAACCAGCATCTCTGTGCTGTTAAACCAGCACCTATGTGCCTCTTGCACCTGCGACCTGTGTATGGACAACAGAACTCCCTCATTTTTTCTGGTAATTTTTTTACGGATTCCTGAATTCCAAGTTTAGATCTCATGCTTCCAGGGTCCTAAAATAATGATTTTTCCCCCCTGTTGTTGTTCTCTAATATGAGCAGCAAACCTTCTGTTTTACTTTCCATAATTGTATCTAAACTCTTTAGGAAAATCTAGCACACTAGGATGTGCTTACTTTAGGACCTGCAGTATTGCTATTATTCACCCTGCAGCTGAAGGCAAGAAGGTGTCCTGACCTTTTTATTGGCACAGAAAACTTCTTTACCATATAGCTATAAACACATCTGTATTTAAAAAAATTATCATATAAAATGGTACTTTACTGTTACACTTGAGAATAATTTCACTAAAGCAACAGTAAGAAAACTAGCATATCATAGATAATTCTTGCTGGAAACATCTTATGAAGGCTGTATTGTTGGGGTTTTTTGCATAAAAACTGAGCTGAATTGATTGAAAAATAATTGCAAAAGAACCCTAGAAGTCCTAATACAAGAAACATGAAGTCTTCCAGAAAGACAAAAATATAATTTCTAGAAAAAGATTTGTGGTTGATTCACCAGCTTTGTTTTATCATAAGGTTGTTCATAATTTTGTTTGCTGATAGAGAGTTTCAAGGGAATTAAATATTCCCTGCAGGTCTTCAGAGTTATGTACACCCTGCTTTGAAAGCAATGCCTTTTCATCTTAATAGTTTCAAGCTAGTCTTGCTTCCTTACTTAGGTCTGAACAAACACCTGAAGGAAGTTTCCCAAGAGTTCTGAATATTCTGCCTGGTTGCCTGAATGATGTTTGATCTCAGAAGGACACACATTACCTTCAGTAAAGAGAAATTTTAAGAATCTGGCCTCAACTGTCAGAAACATGAATCTATTTGCCAAAAATTAGTTTTTGTTGCTTCCTCCTTTTCCAACCTGTTTCTTTTTTTTTACCTGTAGTCAGGCCATGTGATTCACTACAAAGAACTCATTTGGTCAAAATTAGCAGTTTTTAATTCTATCATCAGGATATGTAGCTATCTATAAAGCTCCAATAGATTACAAGATCTAAGTCTGTTAATAAATTTTTGAGCATATTTTATTAATAACTAATTAAAACAGTGTTGCAACATGATTCAGTCATACAAAGTGCCAACAGTAGGTGCTTGGGAGTGTCTGTTCAAAATTTCTTCCCTTGTACCTTTCAGCCAGCTTCCCTCCCTCACCATCCCAACACAGGAAAACCACTGGTCCCTAGAACTCTCTCCTTAATAGACAGAAACACTCACTAGGCAGTCTGGGCAGAAGTTGCTTTGATAGGCAGAGAATCTTACTAGACCATTTTCCCACCTTGTGGCAGAATCCTCTAGGTTGCATCATCCTCTCCTGACCTCTCCCCAAAAAGGACACTGAGCTTCCAGCACTGTCTTGCTTCTCTTTTATCAAATTTCTACTTAGACATGATGTCTTCCATTTCTTCCATCAATCTGCTATTGATTACTAATCTTGTAAATGCATAATTCTTGGAGTAAATACACTATGAGGCCTCACAGTAAAGAAATAATTTGCATGTAATTTAATGCCTTCTTTGCTGCTCTTTCTGGAAAAACTCTTCTGGAATTTTCCTTTGTGATGAGTAATCCTTGGGGACAGATAATAGAAAGAAATTAATGTTTGCTGGGAGAACACAAGAACATTTGCTTAAAAGTTGACAGTGTGAAATCAGAGAAAACGTTGTCCCAGACATTAGTCCGGCAACATCCGTGTGATCTTGAAACCACACAGAACGAGACGAAAAGCTCATGGCGCGAGGAGTGCCAAGCGCCTTGTGAGGCAGCAATGAGCCTGAGGATAGCGAGCCATTTCTGCAGCAGCTGCCGCCCTCGCTGGGCTGGCGGAGGGGGCTCGGCGGGCACACGCAGCCCGGCGAGCCGGGCGAGCGCTGAGTCCAGCGCGGGCTGCCCGCAACGCGGCCCGCGCCGCCCCGGCGCGACAAACGCCGCTCGCCGTCCCAGAAAAACACTCCCGCTCCGCCGGCAGCTGCAGCCTGGTGATGAACGCCTCCACGGCCTTCTGTCTGGTCGATGTCTGCCTTCAAACGTGCAGTATTTTTGGTCTGTGGGTTTTCTTTCTGTTTTCAGAGAACAGTGGGGTGAAAGTACAGAGAGCCTGGTGAAAGTACATTCGAAGTTACATAATTATTTTAAAAGCTGTTGAAAAGGAAGCATGAAAACACATGTTCCCTTCCTGCTGTAAGCCAGATTTGAACCAAAGTTGCCATAGGACACAGTACCACTGGACTGTCATAGCAAGCTGGCACGTTGTGACAGATTTTGAACAGACCTGGCAGGAAAATATCAAATCTAGTAAAATAACAGACCTTGACAGCAGTGAGTCATTAAAGAAAGATTTCTGTTCAGGCTTAAGAGCTAAGGTTTCAAAACACAAGTAGAGTTATTAGTAGAGTTATTTTAATAATTGTCTTACTAAGGATCTCATACCTGCTATTTAGTGTCACTTTTTAATTCTGTGTCTGACAGTGATAACAAGCAAAGATTGATAATACCAAGTATCTTCACAATTTTGTTAATTAGTTAAAAAAGTGGAAGGAATTGGTGGATACACCAGATGGTTGTGCTGCCATCCCAAGGGACCTCATCAGGATGAGAAATGGGTTGACAGGGACTCCTGGAAACTCAACAAGTGAAAATGCTAAACCTGGCACCCAGGGAGGAGCAACCCCATACACCTGCACGTGCTGTGGGCTAACCAACAGGAGAGCAGAGTGACAGAAAGTGGCCTGGGAATCCTGATGGACACCAAGCTAGCCATGAGCCAACACTGTGCCCTTGAGGCAAAGAAGACCAAAAGCCACCTTGGCTGCAAGGCAGAACATTACAACAGGTCAGGAGATGTGACTGTCTCTCTGACCTCTCAGGTGAGACACATCTGGGTGCTGTGTCCAGCGCTGGGCTCTCAGCCAAAAGAGAGATATGAAGGTACTGGGGTGAGTCCACTGAAGAGCCACTGAGATGATGAAGGGCTTGCAGCTTAAACAGTGGAGCTGGGGCTTTTTACATTCAAGAAGAGCAGGCTTGGGGGAGGAATTTATCAATCTGCATAAATATCTAATGGGAGGGTAAAGATGTTGGAGCCAGGTTCCTGTCTGTTGTATGCAGTGTTAGGACAGAAGGTCATGGGCAGAAATTAAAATGAAGGAAATTATTTTTAAGTATAAGAAAAGCTTATTTACTGTGAGGGTAGTTGAACAACAATTGCCCAGAGAAGTTGTGGAATTTCCCTCCTTGAGGAATTCAAACCTGACTCGATATCGTCTTGGGACTCGCTGTGGCCAACTCTGCTCAAGTCACCATGGTACTAGAGATTTTCAGAGGGGCCAGCCAGCCTTAATGATCCTTGGGAAAAGGAAAAAAACCCAACAATAAGAGCAACACAAACCTGTCAACTAAAAATAAAATGGCAGCACTTGAAATCTTTTTAAAACATTTCTGTAATGTATGTATGTGCTTAACAGCACAGGCAGTTGAGGAGATGTAGTCCATGAGTGCCAAGAAATGAGATACTGAAAGCTTCACTGTCTTCCCTCTCAAAATCCACAAAGTCTGTGTGAGCCAGAGAGGTACGGAGCAGCTGGAGACTGAGCATCTTAGTTGGTACAAAAACTTCTATGTTTTCAGTATTGACAAAAGCTTTATAACATGCATCTTGCCCAGCATGTGTGTGCTATATTTCTCCTGGGAGTTAGAGGTACCCAGTGATGGATAAGAATGTTTAAAGGTATAGATTAGCAAGATTTCCTAGAATTTTCCAGCTTCTCATTTTGCCAAAGTGAATGAATATAGAATACATTGTTTCAGGCAAATTCCATGTGATTACGAAAAAAGGAATTTTCTATCTAGCAGCCACAAATAAATAAAAATATGTCAGTTTACCACTGTATTCAGACTACATTCTTTTTATTTCCTTTATTTATTTATTTATTTATTTATTTATTTATTTATTTATTTATTTATTTATTTATTTTAATATCTTCACCCAATATTGTGTGCGCACATACAACATACACCAAACACCTGGTTCTATATCTGGAATAGTAAAAGGAGAATTCACAATTGTGCTGCAAATTAATTCAATTTATTTGATTTTATTCTGTCCCAGAATTTGCGCTTCTCAATTTGATCCAAGGGTTTGAATTATTTTATCAATGTGACACAAGGCCACATTTCTGTACCTAAACATGTATGCATAGGTTTAATTGCAATTCTTAGTAAGACTTTGTGTTAAATGAGAGATTTTTACATCTGTAATACTTGTGCATGGTCTAGTGTAGATAAAATTCCTTTCCATCTCATATTTAAGGCCTACTTGCAGCCCAGTAGTCTCTCTCTTGCTTCCATCCTCCATACTTCTCTTTTGTTGAAAAAAACCCTATTATTGTCAGAAAACCCAATGCAAATCTATTAATTGTGTGGTACTGTGTGTCATTCAAGAAAATGAGTGATTTTTATAAATTTTACACTAAAAAGCATGATTGCAGTGTTAGTAGGTATGAATCAAAGCTTCTGCCTTCGACTCATCTTTGCGTTTGTAGCTGTTGGCATCAAGGGAAAAACCTGTCACATTAAACTGTATCAGCATGTCTGAATACAAAGCCTGTGGCTCTGGGGACTCCTTGGCTTGATAGCAAGTTAGTTTCTTTAGCTGACTGTGGTTGTTGAAATTTAGATAAGACCTTGATTCATCCGGAAATTCAGAATCTTGGCCTAATGGTGCTGAACACCAGCAGGTCTTCTGGAAACCTCTGCCCCAAGGCATCTGCAGAGTCATCTCTGCAGTTCTCAATATTGCAGGAAATGGAACTGTCACAGTTCAGATTCTGCTGCTTCTGCTGGTAAAATGCTCTCACCCTGCAATCTTCACCTTACATTACTGCCTGTCTTTCCTTGTGAATGACTCAAATTTTGACTTATTTTGAACTTATGCTCTGTTTACATTATAGCAGTGTAAAGTAGCCCATGGAGTCGCACGTGCTATGAGTTATTGCACACTTAAATACTAACATAACTTCCAGCAAAACGGCTGCAGAGCAAGAGGCTTCTTCCTGTGCTGCGCTAAGGATGCAGAAGAGCTAGGTCAGCTGCTAAGACCTGTGCACTTTTCAGAGGAAAATAAGTGAACCTCCCTAAGGGGTGTGCATTCCAAAGTAAATTCTTTGATAAACTAAGTTTCATTGCAATTATCCTAATGACAAGGCATCACTTAATTAGTCTGAGGAGTTCTTGGTTAAACTAAAAGCTTGTAACACAGTATTATCTCTGCAACTATGCAAAAATGTAGAAATTGAGCTTCATATTATGATTACTTTTTAGTTGTCTGAGTTGTTATGTGTAGAAGATTATATAAGAATTCAATGCAGGCTGCAGAATGTTTAGGGTATGTATGCAAGGTAATATTAGATAGAAAAAATATTTGGGTTTGAATTGTGTTGGTGTCTTTTCCAATAAAGTTTTTTTAAAAATCCTTTAGCATAACCCGAGTTTGATGATACACACCTCTCACAGTTTCAAATCACAGTTTCAATTAATTTCTCCTCTTAAGTTAGTACTGTTTTAATGTAAAAGATAGTGAATGTTTTTTACTGAGATATTAATTTTTTAGCATCTAAACAATACACTGGATAATAAACTTACCCTTAACAGGCAAACTAGACTATGTGATCCTGAGGAAACCCATAAAACATCTAATGACTCTGTTGAGTTGGAGTTCTGGTGCAGGAACATTACTCACATAATGCTGAAAAGAAACCAGAGGGGAATAAGGGTAGATACTGAAAGTTAAACCAATCACATTCAGCTGTTTCACTCTATCTGGCACACATATGCCAAAACCTGTCTTGACCCATGACCAATATTAGTTTTTGGGGTTTTTTTTTGAAGGTTGTTCTAGCTCTAAAGCAGTTCAGAGGTAATGCATACTTCTGTAATGAACATGTCAGACTGTTGTTAGGAGGCTTCTGGTTTGAAATCCTACATTTTGTACTCATAATTGATGTAGACACATAGATAGTTACAGTCAAGGCCACAATTTTAAACAAATATTAAAGGCCCACTTGCAAAATTCTGACTTTTGGATGTTGCAGTGCAGAGGAGCCAAGCAGATGCAGATTGCTTGGCTGTTCAGACAGTTCTGTATTGAGTCTATTCAGAAGAAACTTTTCCATCAGAGCACCTCTCCTGTGAGGAAGGGCTGAGAGAGTTGGGTTTGTTCAGCCAGGAACGACTGAAAGTACCAGCACCTGAAGGGAGCCTATAGAAAAGATGGACAGAGACTATTTTCAAAAGCAGATGTGGTGAGGCACTGGAACATGTTGGCCAGCAAAATTAGGGATGCCCCATTCAAATGTTCAAGGTTGGATAGCACTTGGAGCAACCTGGCCTAGTGGGAGGCCCATGGCAGAGGGGTTGTAACTAGATGATCCTTGAGGTCCTTTCCAACCCACACTACTCTCTGATTCTATGGGAACTATGGCAGTAGTGAGAGAAATTTTACAGAACTGAGACTCAACTTGATTTACAGCTTGTTCTTGGGAAAGATAACCATGATCCAAAAGCACAAAGGAAATGTTTACACACTTCTCTTATGCAGAGCACTGGTGAAAACTTCAGACCAGCTGTTACAAGGGGAATACTCATCAGATCATTTCAATCCTATAAACAAAGTGAATCTGATCATGGATGATTACCTGGGCATCTTTCAAAATAGGAAAAGGATTTCAAAATCAATTTTTTAATTAAGAGATTGCTTATAAAAGGAAAAATTATTTGAAAATTAATTAGACTCTCAGAAGCTCAGCTTTCATAAAACAAGGTGCATAGAAACCTAGAACATTTTTTAATAAGGTTGATATTTTCTTCATGGAAATAAACAGGTTTATCTGACATGTTCCAATATAAAGATTTCCATCAACACACTTACACAACAAAGCATGAAATGACCTTTCTGTTGAAATTCCACAATCAAACATCTATGTCTAGGCAGCATTGTCCTCATTAGCAGCAAAAGCAAACATGAATGCTTTGGTTTTTTTATTGTGTGCATCTCAAGTCCTGTGCTTCTTCAGTTCAAAACACTTTGTTGGTTTCTTGAAATCATGATCTTAATGGCTAGTTGCTTGATTCCTCTAATACATTATCAGCATAGTATAATCCTTCTAGCAAGATATTGCCATTTCTAGCAAACATCAGAAATGCATGGATCAGACGGAATACCAGTCTCTGCCAGGGAGTCTTGCTTTGTGGTGCTGAAGTTATAGATAAATGGTGGCAGCCACATCTGCCTACTGTCACCAGATCATAGCACCTGTGGCTGGAGCAACTTTACAAATTTCACTGCTACAGCCAAGCATTTATCTTCAGCTATCAGACTGCACTCATTGTTGGCTCAGAAAAAAAAAAAACCCAAACAAACAACAAAACCAACAAAAGAAAAAGAAAAGAAAAGTAAAAAAAAAGCCAGTTCCTAAAGGTACTAACACAGCTTCCTTTTGTCTTTCAGCTGCTGCTGGTAGGTCATGATTTCCAGTGTAAAATCATGTCACAACACAAGTAATAGGAGACTAACAAAAGACAAGATGGTCCATAAGCAGATCAGTTATGTGAACTTTTGTGAAAATTTATCAAATCTTTGTATAATTTTGCTTGAAATGGTGCTTTCTCTTCTGTACAGACACTTTCAGGTTTCTTCTCTGAGCTTTTTTAGGGATATATTGCCACTCCTGCTACAAATGTTTTTTTCAAAGAAAGGTAACCTTGGTATCACCAGAATGTTGCTCAGAACATCCCATGTTTAAGTCCCTGTACATAATCAAGACAGGACTATTCTTGCTGTCATTTGGCCATCAAAAAGTCTTTTCTCATCTGTTTTCAATGTTTTCTTCAGACTTAAAATTTTTTAAACAACCTCACAAGCATAGTGGATGGTGCATAATAAATATACCACAAGTTCATTCTGTATAATGCTGACAACATCATCTAAAGCATCAGGCTAGTAGAACAGTCAATGAGATAACAGCAGCATAGCAGGGTGCCCATGAGAACTCAAGTTCATTTCCCTGCAGATATAATCCCATTGACCACTGTCAGATATTGACCATGAACATGCCAGCACTATTCCTGCTTCTGTGAGAATTTTTGGATTGCAATGAAAAGATACTGTAATTTTTATTTTATTTACTGCACTATTTTTTCTTTCTGGGGATAGACTCTTTTAATTCAATTGGTACCCTTATATTGGGTGCAGTGTGGTGAAAGTTACTTAAATGAGCTCAACAACCTGCAATGTAAAACCTACATAAATGCATATATAAACCTATATAATATTTTCTATCTTGGTTACAAAAATACTTTTAAAATTATTAGGTTAGTTAGCATTAAAACAAAGGTGTTCAGATTATTATGGTCAGATTTTGTAGTGTAAATTACTTCTTCCACAAGCTATTTGGAGTCTGCTCAAGGGATGACAGAATGAGAGTCACTTCTAATAGAGGCCTTTGAAACTCTGGAGGTAGCAGAACTTTGCAGTGTTTGCAATCCTAAAGTTAGAAAGACATGACACTCCATGCTATGGTCTTTTATTGTATCTGATGAATGCAAACAAGTGAATAAACCAAAAATTTATATCATACCCCACGTACATATTGTTCTAAAAAATCTGCAATTGTCTTATTTAAGATTCTACATACAGCTAAAAATGGTTAAGATCTCATATTCATGATGCTTTGTTATGGTCCAAAGTTGCAAAGTATAAAAATCATGTGGTATATGTTTGTCTGGTTATTAAGATTTAGCTAGAAAGAACTCATAAGGAACAGGCACAATAATGTCAAGCTTCTGACTTCCTTCAGAAATCTAATGCATGACTCCTTGCTCTGCAATTTAATGGTCTGAGAGATGTTTGAACAGTTTTAGAAAATACTTATTTTTAGAAAAACTCTGACAATTGGTCAATTTGTGAAATAACAATCTGTGAAATAACAGAATGTTTAAATATTACCAGGTTAAAAATCAGTCTAGGAACTGGATGATATTATAAACTTGACCTTAGAACTGAATTAAAAACTATTAAAATCTTTTCAATGCTATTAAATAGATCCTGAGAACAGAGAATTGTTGTTTCATAGTGATTTAATCAATTAGCTCTACATTTTGAATATTTGGAAAACTGAGAATTTCATTGATCTGATTGGATTCACTACATTGAAAATTTGCTTTTAATACATAGTATATTGGGGAAAAAAAAAAAGAAAAAAGGAAAATAATTGTACAGGGTGCCAAAAGGAAAGTGGCACCAGGTTTTCTGTGTAAGCAGTAGTACTGTTTGCCACATAATTCTCGCCATGTCTTTATCTTTCCCTTTTAAAAGTACATCAGAATCATTTTAAACATGGGATGAGGAAAGAGATTTTATAAAGTTTGGAGCTGTAAACTGATTGCAGCTTCACTTCCTGTTCTTTTTGTAATTTAACTGGGCTTCCTGCTGTCACCTCTTCTCTGTTCCAGAGATTACAGCCACTGGCATAACCAGCCTTGTGTTCATCCTCTAAGCAGGCCCTCAGGATGACACACGCTCACTAACATCTTCCATGGTAGGAAAGACTAAAAGACTAGTTAGGAGTGAGACATAAGCACTCCTGATTTCAGGGAATGTTGACTGGAGCAATAACAGTAACCTAGCTTAGAGTGGTCGATACTCCCCTGTCAGCAGGATGAAAGGGACTAGGAAGATTTGCCACAGGCTTGCACCAGCTGACCACGGTATGTAGGCACATCATTCAACAATTCCCAGCTCAAAGCTCACCAAATCAGGTGCTGCTCATTCCCTCCCCACTACCCTTCCCCTTGTCACTCTGGCAGGATGGAGTTGAGATTTGGAGGTACAAAGATCCCGCTTTGAGATAAGAGCAATCTACTTTAAACAGCAAAGATATAAGAAAACAAATAGTAATAGCCACAATATTAATAAAAATATGGAAAAGAGAGTGATCCAAATGCAAAAATGCTCACCATAGAGGCAATGAATGGCAGAAAATGACAGTTTTTTCTCCCTTCTTCTCAGAAGACAGTGAGTACCTTGCCCCTTCCCCTGGCAATGGTGTAAGGTGTACAGAATAAACCTCCAGGTCCTGGCCAAGACTAGAACACACCTGTAAACTGACTCTCAAAAGCACTGTGAGAATGTAATTTCTTAATGTTAACAGATGTCTGCTTCTCAGAAGAGATATGATATTGAGATATATGCCTATGATATTGAGATATTAATACTATAAATGGTAGGTCAGTGTTATTTCAAAATCAGATGTATTCCTAAGCATAATTAAAGATTTCTCTTTAGGATACATTAGTAACAATTACAGCTGTAGTATCCCAATATTTATGCAATCAAGCAACTACCAAAAATAATTACATGAGTTGTCTTAAATGGATATAACCTGAAAAGGTTAATGTAAGCCAGAGACAATTAATCACTTCTGCTGCAATAACCAATACTAAGAAATGTTTATCAAACACGACCTTATCTTCCCTCATTTTGCAGCATGCAGTAAGTGTCCTTAGCCTACAGTGCATTCATTGCTGTGGTATTCTGTGGGGAGAGCAAACCTAATAGAGCCCAGATATGTGATTTCTCTGTTCTCGCCCAGTTCTCAGCAAGACATTTAACTAAAAATCCTTATTTCTTATGTCTGTGAAATCCAGACAATATTATTTTTAATAACTGTAAAATCAAGCCAACAAAGTAAATGATCATGTCTGATAGAAAGATACTTTTCAAATCTTAGATGAAACAAATGAAATAAGGTAAACTGTATCAGTTGTATAGTTTTAACAGCAGCACATATAACGATCTTCTAAATGTGACTCAAACTCAAATACAACAGTCTGAACAACAATAATAGGTTTTGTATATTTAAAGTCTTCCTATGTATAAACCAATAAAATTTCATAGTTTTACTTAGATGCTGTTGCCCTAATACAAATAATAATTTTAAGCAGAAAGAGATAACTGCTGTTATTACCTCTCATGATATATATTTTTACAATGAATGAAATCACAGAATTGATCCTGATTTTAGACTTCACTTTGACTAAAAGTGTAGCTCAATGAAAATATTATTACAGTCAAACACAGATCATGGGGTTTGTTAGTTGGTTTTTTGTTTGGTTCGGTTTTGGTTTGGGGTTTTCGTGTTGTATTACTAGATCACACAATTGTGTGAGAAAACCATTCCAAATTATTTGTCTGTTAAGACTTAATAACTTGTTTCATGCAATTTTTACTTTTTCATGTGGTTAGGCAATGTTTTCTTTCCCCAAAATTCAAACACCTCGCTATTTCAATTGAGCATTTTTTTTTCTGGATAAAACCAGCTCCCTCTGCTGGATCTGCAGAAAAGAATATGAATCTGCCTGGGTCCTGTAGATGACGGCTGGGTAGTGATGGGGGCTTTGCCATTCATTTCAGGAAAGTGAATTTTCTTATTCTTCTAGCTTGTTAAAAGCACCATTTAAAAGAAAATACGTCAAAATATTATCTAAAGGTAGTGTTGGAGCACTGATGAAGATTACTGTGTCCAAAGACAAAGAAGCCTTTCTCAAGACCTGTGTTTTTCACCAGTCGTTAGAAAGCCACTCCTTACTGTGAAAAGAAACCAAGATTTTCACAAGTAAAGGAAATTTGATTATGCCTCTTTCAGCTTCTTTGCTGCTTGGTATACCTCACATGTTTTTCCATGACAGCAGAAAAATTGCTCAGCCCTCACTTTCAAAATCCTGAGACCTGTTCAGAAATCATGAGATTTTGTACAAAACCATTAAAACACCAAGGGAGCACATTTTTGGAGGGGCTGCTCAAAGGCAGAGAAAAAAAACATGCAACTTCACTTTGGGGTGCTCTTTTCTTAATGAAAGGTGAGATCATAGATTTAATGGCTTTATACTAAAATAGAGAAGTGTTAGACATGATATTAGGGAGAAATTCTTTACTGTGAGGGTGGCGAGACACAGGAACAGTTTGTCTAGAGTAGCTCTGGAGGACCCATGCCTGGAACTGTTCAAGGCTAAGTTTGATGGTGCTTGGAGCAGCTTGATCTAGTGGAAGGTATCCCTGACCATGGCAGGGGGTTCTTTAAGATCCCTTGAAACTCAGACCATTCTATGATTCTATGATCATATCATCATAATTTTATTGCATAATATCTATTAATTATAATGATATAGATATAAATATAATTAGATGGCGATAATTGTGTAGTTATAATTATTATATAATCCTCAGTCTCCAACAGTTGCTTAAGAAAAAAAAAACAAAACAAGTGACATGAAAATCAGAAAAATTACATTGCATAACATAATAATATAATTGAATAACATTGCAATTCATACAATCTGCAAAAACCCCCTATTTTTCAAAGTTTGGTACAAAATGAAAAATCAGCTATCACAAAATATGTCCATTTTAAATAATGTCTGTCCTCTGGATCACTGCTGTCCCTGGACTCAGCATATGCTAACTGATGTGTATGAACTGAGAAGAAGTGTGGCGTGTTTCTGCTCCAAATTGCAAAGTTTCATAGACGATTGTAACATTCTGTCCTTACCAGGAACTGTGACTAATTAAGCCTAGAAAGCTCTCTTGGAAAGATTAGCTTTTCTCCAAAACAGACAGACAGCATGTTCCATATTAAATTTTATTATTTTGCACATCTAGTGTTATATCCTTTGGGAACTGGTTTTCATAAATCCCACTACATCCGTCGTCCATGATTTTTGTAGCAATCTAATAACTGATAGTTACATAACTAGACCTTTTTGGGTTTTATTCACGTTATTTAAATTTTGACCCATAATATGCTTATGTTGAAGAAAACAAAACTGAAAGTGAAGGGATAAAACTGTTTCTTCAGATAACTGCAGGAACTACCAGAAAAGTAGAAAAGTGCTATTCTTAAACAAGGTGGGATTAGTAGATTATGCCACCACTTCTTACGGGAAAAAGCTGCTCAGAATCACAGAATGGTTGAGCTTGGAAGAGGTCTCTGAGGGTCACCTGGACCAACCTCCTGCTCAAGCAGAGACACCTAGAATGGTTGTCCAATTGGTTTTTGACTGTCTCCACAGATGGAGGCTCCATCATCATCCTGGGCAACCAGTGCCAGTGCTTGGTCATCCTCACAGTGGAAAGGTGTTTTCAGACGTTCAAATGGAACCTCCCATGTTTCCATTTGTGCCCTTTGCTTCTTGTCTTCTCACTGGAAAGAGCCTGACTGAAACTTCTTCACATACTTCTCTAGAGGTATTCATACACCTTGGTAAGATTTCCATGAGTGTTTGCTCATGTAGATAAAGACACAACTCATCTATAAACAGGACATCCCTTTTAATGCCACAGAAGGGCAACATCGTAGATATGCTGAAGCCAGATACTTCCACAGGGGGTTTTTTATGAAATGTTTTCACTGACAGCAGTAGATGGGGGAGGTCCTAAAACACTGCCATATCTGCTACTGGATTTTTTTTTCTGTTGTGTTCACCAGCCAATTTATCACCAGCATTAGGTAAATAAGAGCTAGAGAGGTTTCTCAAATTCTAAAGCATTTTTTACTCTCACTACTGAAAGGTGTTAATTGACACTGAAAGAGCTAATGCAGGATACTTCCCAGAGGAGTTTGGGATTAGGAGAGTCACAGTAAAGGATGGCAAAGTGAAAATCTATTGGCAATAGGCATTTCTTCTGTGTAGTAAGATGCTTCTATCATTACATCTAGCAATAGTTTAATATGATCAGTCTTCTCTCAACAGACTGACACTGTAAACTGACAAATCTAGCACAGGAATTAGTATCAAACAAAGGAAAAACACCTTAGGAAGGCCAAGAAAGTAAAAAAATCCCAGCACATGCTTGGATTCAGTTTCTTAAAGTCTTAAAGTTTAAAAAATTTGCTTTTTATTCAGAATCAAGAGATTCATATTCACAAAATCTGCAAGCAAAATGTTACTTTAAACACTTCCTAGTCCCTGGCTGATTCCAGCACAATGTCACAACAGATTTCATAGAGCTGATCGTTACTTTATGAGTCTGGCCATCCAGAAACTTTTCCACCTGCGGTATAGTTTGTCTGTAGTGTCTATTTCTACAGGATATCAGTAGTATCAGTATCTACAGGAGATTGCTTGAAAGGCCTCACTGAGCTGAGGAAAACCCTACCCACGTCTCACCTCTCGTCTACATGGGTTGTTACAGGAGGCAATCTGATCGGTCTGGTGTGATTTGTCCTTGCTAAGGGCGTTGTCCATGCTCCCAGACACTTTATTCTCCTTCAGTCATCTGGCCATGGCTTCCCAAAGGACTCACTTCATAACTCGCTTCACCACAGACCTAAGGTGAGGCTGACCAGCCTGATATCCCCAGACCCACCTCCCTGACCCTTTTGAACAAGGCCGCACAGTATTTACCTTTCTCGAGTCACCAGAAACCCCTCTCTGAAACACCACGACAGTTTGAAGGTCGTGCAGAGTGTGACACAGGGCATCAGCGGCGCCCACAACACCCGGAGAGCCATTCCATCTGGCTCCGTGGGGTCGTTTGTGTCCACCCTGCCCAAGTAGTCCTTAACTCCACCCTCCCTTACCCTGGGCAACATTTAATTCTCCAAGGCCTTGATAAGGGACCTAGGAGACCTGAAGACAAACACAACCTAACCCTAACCCTAAAAAATCAAGGCAAAAATGTCACTATTAGTCTTAGACTTTTCCACGGAATCCCTTATTGCTGCTCTTCTTGTCCCTTGATCATATCAACTGCTGCTGAGTACGGGCTTCCCTTACTCCACCCTTTTTGTTTCTCAAAACGTTATTGGTGCTTTGACCTGTTTCTGTGTAACAAAGAGGCTGTGTGCTATTTCTGAAACTGCTTTTGGCAAGCACACAATGGTGAAAAAAGCTATCCAGCTTTCCAGGGGCCGAGGCTACTGCTCTATGTTTCTCAATCCATCCTAGACTGCACCTCACTAAACTGCACTTGTCTGCTGGATCAGAACTTAGACACAAAAGTTCACTTTCCTGTACCTTGAATAAGCACACTTTGAAACAATAAACATGACTAATATTCCCTCCATTTTATGTCTGTGTTGTACAGCTGATCAGGAGCCATTCTGCATCAAAGATCCACCAGCAGCAACACCAAGCCTCCTCAGCCTCGCTGAAAAATCGCTTACAATTCACAGCTTCAGGTGCAGGTGGCACTGCATGACACGATGCATGGGTTTTGCTCTTTCTGTGTTTACATTCCTTCTGTTCTAGATGGCGTGGACAGCCTCTAACCTTTTCACAGCTCATACCCGTGACAGGCAGCTGAGGCTGTTTCTTTGAGAGTGTAATAAAAGAACACATGAGCAGAGATATTTTTTTTTAAGTTATGGGAAGTTCTGTTTGAAATGTGTTTGGCTTTGTTAGGGGAATAGATTTTACTATTCCATCAAAATCTGACACAGAAAATTCAATGGGTTCTTTTTAATGAGCAAATATGAGACATGAGAAAAATAAGTATGCCAGTTAAGATCCACACAGCAGGAATTCAGAGATCCCATAATTGTTTGAATTCCACCTCCTTCCCCAGCCTCATACATGGGGGAAAAGCACATTACCTTCACTTTTGGTGCTTCAGAGATAATTTTCTCTTTGAGACTTTTAACCAGTTTTTAACTGTTTCTGCTGTATACAAAGTAAAAACAGTAGTTTTGCTAGTGTCAGCTCAGAACAGAAGCAGTCTATAACAGAAAAGTCTTTATGTCCTTGGTTAAGATACTCCTGCCTGACCTTGATGGATCCCTTATGCAGTTTTCAGTAAAGGGCTCATGCATGTATGTATCTATGCACTTTTAACTCTTAATAGGAGAAGTGAAATATTTAGCAATCTGCTATGCAAGGTACTATCACTTTTCTGGGTGCTTGGTCAAAAAAAAAAAAACAAAAAAAACCATACATGAGGAACATTTAGAACCAGCCTTTCAATTAAGCCTATTTTCTCTCAACATACTGAATACCATAAATGCTGGTTCTGGAAACTATTACAACATTTTTAGAGCTGAAAAGTAATTATAATGAGATCTTGAAAACAATGAACTCTATTCTCCTTCTGACATACAGAAGGATTTACGAACACATTATTGCCTGTGCATTCAAAGAAAAGTCCCTTGTGCATCAGCAAAAGAGGACACAAATAACCACAAAGCTCTTCCACAATTGCAGTGCTAGTTTCACCCATTTAAGTTTTATTTAGTATTATCATTATTATTGTACTAACAGTAGATGGCAACATTTTGTTGAAACTTTGAAAACCTTTGTGAGCTTTAGAAAGTCATTTCAGTTCTGGTTTTACTCATGAGACTTAGGCATACAGAAAAATAGCATATAGCATATAATTAGAAACTATAAATTAACCAAATTGTTTAATTATCTGTATAAATTAATATTGCAATTATCTTATTACCTTCAAAACTCCGGCTTGCCCAGGAGACTTTCTGACTGAAATCCAGATATGCTCTGACTGTTTGGTGATTTGGTAAAATGTCAATGTCCTAAGGGTTAAGCTTTCCTTACACAAAATCATAACCAGAGAAAAGCAGCAGGTTAATTCCTTAAGAAGGTATGAATAAAGCTTTTCCTGAACTGCCAGCATCTCAGTATGTTTGGATCAAGGTTTTCAGAATTTAAAGGTATTTAAAACTCTCCAATTCTTCTCCGTATTTTTTCCCCTGACAGATGCTCAGTGAATATTCCCATTTAATGCTGAAGTTGATGAGAATTCTGCTGCTGACTTGATGGAAATGGGAACACCCCTTGTAATGTGAAAGGATAGAACTCAACTACTAAGATCACAATAAAACTGAAATCTCTTAACCCTTTAGAACTTCTCTTGTAATAGATGTCTGCATCTGTGCATGTCTGCACAGATGTCAGGTCAGGCTTGTGCATGAGGTGAAGCACAATCTCTCTACTCACCCAAGCTGGGCAAGTATCAACATCTCGGGCTGTTTTCTAGTCTTTGGATGCACTCAGAAGGTACTTGTGTAGTGTCAGGCCAAAGGTTTAGGAAAGGAAATGTGAGCTGCTTGGAGCTCCCTCGATATACTAGTCAAAGTAAGGCTATTTGTGTGTTTGATTACACTAGGCAGCACTGCCTGAACTAAAGACTTGTCTTTTAGATCTGTTCAAGCAACATATTTTATTCCAGTTTTAGTTGTTTAAACTAACCTTTAAACTAACCTTTTATGTAATAACATATATCTCTGTGTGTGAGATTCCTTGTCTGGATCTGACCTGAAATCTTGAGCTACATCTTCACTACAACAGCAACAACAGAAAAGACCATATAGTCATGGAACATTCACCACATTTTTGTGTTAAAGTTACAGTGAAAGTAAAAAGCAGATCAGCAGGTATCTTAACGGTGCATGGCTTTGTGAACCTCTTCACCCATGGCACAGCATTCTCCATGGATAGTGCATCAATCACTGCAAAAGACTAAGGCATTATTCCTGGCTTTCAGAAGCACAGCCTTGTGCTGTTTGTGCAGACAAGAACCGAAAGAATGTCATTTGAGAGGGAGAGTGGGAGCTGAGTGAGGAGAGGGGGCCCTGGTATGGGGAAGAGAGAAGAAAAAAGAAAGGAAGAAGGCTCAGACACTGGAAAGCAAGATGACTTTTAAGCTGCCAAGGGTTTAACAAAAGCAATCCTGAGGTTATCCAAGAGGAAGTGAGTTTCTTATCATAAATAAACAGATGATTTCATGGGCATGCTCTGGATCTCACCACACTTCTATGTGTATCCTATTAAGTGATGTTTGGACTCTGACTTTTTCTAGTGGAAGGATCTCTTCTGCAGAACTTCACTGAAGGCTGCACATCCCACAGACCATTTTTGTGGATGTGGAAGAGTTCAGCAAGCATCCCATATATTTACACTTTTTCTCTGATAATGAAATGAAAGTACATAGATAGATAGATAGATAGATAGATAGATAGATAGATAGATAGATAGATAGATAGATAGATAGACAGACAGACAGACAGACAGATAGATAGATAGATAGATAGATAGATAGATAGATAGATAGATAGATAGATAGATAGATAGATAGATAGATAGATAGATAGATACAAAAATACATAGAGTATTAAGAAATTGAATACTCTGTAATAGTAAAATCTAGTAAAGGTAGGGCAGCCTCTATATTCTTCAGATACATGGAGATTAAGTTATTTCTAAAGATGTGTTTTATTAGAAGAAAGCAGAAGCATCTAGAGATATAGATAAATAGAATAAGATTAGGTAACTGAGGCTGCATTCTGTACTTTGATTGTGACTGCAGAATTCCTTTGAGTATATCTTTCTGCAAGAAATCCAGTGCAGCTGCTTGAGAAGCCCCCGGCTGTGGCGTGAGTAAGAATAAGAAGCTGCTAAAACTTTGGATGGCTAGTGCTGGTTTTGAATGAAGTGCAGGAGAATGCCCTACCAAAAAAGACAGAAGGGTTTAAAAGCTGAAAAGCAAAACAAATCAGGAGATTCAGAGTCCCTCATCTTAAGAAACAATGTGTGTTATACCTACAATATGTGATGCCAAAGTAGATTTGTGTTTGCAAAATTAAGGAGTCAGTAAGCAACTGAATGATCCCAGAAAGAGTTAGTCAGGAAAGAAAGGCACACATTATCAGTATTCTCTCCTAAAACAACAATGCATTTAACCAGCAGTTGCCTACTAGCAGTGTGTGCCATTTTATGAATTTGGAGGACATGAACACAGCCAACCCAAGAGGTTAAATGGAGAGGTTGGAGCACAACTTTTTATACACTTCAGCTTGAAAATAACATGGGTAAAGAGGGCCTCTGATTTGATGCTGCCTTTTCTGGAATGTACAGTGCAACTGGATCTAAATTTTGGGAGAGTGCCCAGTTTCAGATGTCTAAAGCCTCTGTTGAAAGCAGTGGAGACTATGCACTGCCAAAGTTTTATGTGTGCAACTGCAGATTGATTGCCTAATGGCAGTGGTGGGCTTTGATCATGAATGTCTGGAGAGAGAAGTCACAGTAGGCGCCCTTTCCCCCATTTTTCCCTTTACCCTTCTAACTCTACTCTTTTGCTGTTTTGCCCCAGCAATTACTACAATCCTTTCACTGATACCTGAGATATAAATGTTCCTCTCCCCACATATTTATTTTCTTTAACAGCTTGCTAGTTGAGGACTGTGCAAGGGGAGTTAACTGGAAAAGGTGCACGGTATGCAATTGCTCTAACACGTTGTCTATTTCAGGCTTTATGGGTGAGAGAAACAGATGAAGATAATTTCCTCTCATTTTCTGTTTCTTATTAGTAAATTGTGAGGAATTCTTAGGTACAGAACATCCAAGTAGGATCATCATCCCTATGCAGAGGAAAATTATTTCCTTACAGTTTGGTCAATGTGTGAGTCAGAGTCACATAAAAGATGTAATAAGCTGCTTCTGCTTGCAATTAGAGGTTTTGTTCTGATGGCAAATTAAAATTTAAGTCCAGTAGAATTAGGTGTGAAATCTTGCAGATTCCCAGCTAACTGTATATTGTGATTCCATTTGGCAGCTAATAGGGCTCAGAAAATTACTTTTATTGGCCTGTACTTTCCATTTTACATATACTTCTGGAATTGTGCGAAATGACAGCAAACTGCCATGAATATATATTTAGTCTATATTCACTTCTCACTTCCTTCCCTTAATGAAAATAAGGGAAGAACAGCAATTTTTATTCCTTTTTGCAGAAAAAAAGAGAGTAGCAATCTTAATACTTACACACCTAACAGATGGAATGAAGTTACAAAGAAATGCCTGAGAGTATAGATTCTCTTTCCTAGTGAAAAATCTTGCACAAAGAATTCAAACTTTTTTTCTTTTTTTTTTTTTTTTTTTTTAATAAATCATACTTTCCCTAAAATCTGCCTGTTCATTCTTCTTTATATCTGCAGTTATGGGGAATCATCTCAGAAGCTTCCAATTCTGCCACAAAGACAGATGTTTGAACAATTCCCTCCTGTTCAGTATCAGCTGTTCAGCAGAGCTTGCCTCAGAAATAAAGTACCAGTTACCTCTAATTCTGGCTGCCTTTTCAGGAATGATACAGGGAATTTTTTAATAACAAAGCTACTTTCTTTGTTCTGAAGATTAACTAGAAAACCTCTGGCAAACACAGATTCAGCTCATCAACAGTAGGACTTGCTTGGGCTCCTTGCTCTTAAGCTTTACTTGCAGACCAGCTAGTATCATTTTTATGAAGCCATGGTGGGGGGTCATTGCACTGAGTCCCCCAGGAATTCTGCATCTTTCCCTTTCAGGCACGATGGATTCGTTTATTTGTCGAATAAAAGCAGAGGCCAGGTTAGGTCACTTGAGAAAGAATGTAGGTGGCCTTATGGCATGGCCTGCTGTGGGTGCAGAGTGGGGTGGTGAACCTGACATACTATTTCAAGATAAACAGTCTTGAAGGTCTGGTTGAAGATGTTCCTCCTCATTGAAGAGGGGTGGACTAGGGAACATTCAAAGTTCCCCTCAAACTATTCTGTGATTCTATGGAGAATACATTACCATATTGTCTTACTCATAAGTTAGTGTCCTTAGGTGTAGATGTGAAGAGGATACAAAGAAATGAAATGAAAAATAGTCAAACTAGGTGAGGATATAGTGTCAATATGTTTTTCAGAGTTGTCATGTGCTTTGCTCTAAATAAGATTCACAAGGAGTGGCATAAATGTAAAAAAAAATATGCATTTCTGTTTTCCTTTCCACTGGTACCTGCCTTATAGGTAGGTTATAGGAGAGGTTCTTTTCCCTCAGAATCCAAAAGCCTTCTGAGAGGTGAGTCACAAAACAAAAAAATCAAAACAAGCCTTTGCATACTAGAATCTTGACCAAGGCAGGGGGTATAAATTTTCCTAGAAATGAACTCCCATGAAAAAAAATCCATAAAACCCTATAAAAGATTAACTATAGAAAATAATGGCAATCCAAAAATATGGTAACAAAACATGGCAAATCACTTTTGGAGGGAAACCATTTCATATTTATGAATTAGGCTGACCTCTGCATACTTGACCAAAGCTCTTATTTTACCACTCCTGAGCTCATAAAAGAGGGTATATTTCATCCCAGGGGTAATGTTAAGATACTGTGAGTTAAGCCCAGAAATATGTGCTGAACATCCCCCATTAATAGACGGGGTGGAGTCTTGTGCATAGGGCTAAGTCTTGAGTAACCCTTTCACAGCCTTCCTTCTCTCATGTCCATCTCTGCTCTATGCTCTGGTCTGAGGAAACTTTTCTGTGCAGAGACATGACAGACTAGGTGGTGAGTGGATGTGCTGGAGTCCTTGTGAGACATCTTCGTTCACTCTTGATATTTGCTCTTAGGTATTCAGCAGCTATTGGTGGACTAGAAACACCATTTTTCATGTCTTTCCCTTTGTGCCAAAAAAGGGAAGGAAATTAGCATTAAAAAGTATGGCATACTGTGACCATAAGTATCAATAGGACAACTACTGTAACATGGGGTGATCTCCAGCTCTGATAAATTACACCAAAATCTAATTTGGCTCCTATAACAGCAGGCATCATAAGAGTCATCCTTGCCCCACCTGTCATCTCTAAATAGGCCATATGTCCTTCAGTTCCCAAAGGTGCAGGACAAATTCTCAGATAGCTACTCTGTCTGGAAATGTTAGGCACGGACATATTTAAATAGCAAGGAAAAAAATGTCATCTCCCCTTCTTGTCCCCATTGCCATTAAAGCTGTGATAGGCCATCACTGTGGTGTTCCTCAACATTCAAGAAGAAATCAAGGTACTTCATCCATTTTTGTTTGGTCTCATTTCCTCTAATTCTTGAAGATGCCTCTTTACTTTGGCCATTTATATGTCAATCTCAGATTTTTTTTTTAGATTTCAGCCTAAATTTCCACTAGTAAAATTCTATAGTAAGGGGAGAACTTCATTTCATAGCTATGGTAGGAGCTCATGCTCTCCATTTTGGTGGGTTGCACAACTCTGCCAAGCTTATCTGAATAAAGCAAAATAGAGATCAGGAGTGGCATTGTCCATCTTGGAGGCAATGCCATGCTGGTGAAACACCTCTGTTTCCTGAAATGGAAAAAAATGGGCCACTTGGCTGACTTTGAAGGTCTGATTGCATGACTGAGTTAGTAACAGGGATCACCTCTAAGCAGCCAATGATTTAGATTTGAGCTCATTAAGAAGTCGAGGAAAGGGTGAGGGGTGTAGCCAGGGAACAGTGATATCTGTTCATGATGAGATGGACTCCGGGAGCACATGGTGCAAGGCTTAGACTGCAGGGAACTGACAGCTCTGTGGAAAAGCTCTGCATAAAGATCTCTGCAGGCATCAAACTCTCTGGAAAACCTGCCAGAATGTACCATAGAACGTTTTTTTTTTCAATTTAATGAAGAATCAGCATGCAGTGATGCCCAGTAAACAGTTTTAAGCGCTTACCATGCCTCAGTTAATTAAAAACTAAGGTAAACTCTGGAGCCTTAATACAAACTTGTGTCCGTAGTCATTGTGCAGTACTCAGGAGACCAGAGTAGAACAAGATTTTAATTATTTCAAGCAGAGCCTATAAACTTAGTAATTTTTCCATTGCTTCCCTTCTACAAAGTGAGGCTTACGGTCCGGCGAGCTAGTGCTTGAGGGATGTCCCAGGGACACAGCCCAGCGCTGCCCTGGGAGCTGCTGTGGCCCGGGGGCACACGTGCGGGCTCAGGGCCCCCAAGGGGGGCGGGCAGAGCGGCAGGGCAGCCCCGGGCCGCGGTGCCCGGCGCTCCGGGCCCGGACACCCGAGCCCCGGTCCGCATTCCCCGTCCCCCAGCCCCGGTGCCCATCCCGGACCCCAGCCCCGAAGGGGGCGCGCCGGGCCCGCGCAGCGCTGCGCGGTCGCGCGTGTGCCGCGCCCGGGGCTTGCGGCCGCGACTTGGCCCCGCGCGGCAGCTCGGCGTGGCCGCAGGCCAGGTCGGGGCTGTTTTCCCAAGGGGAATGGAAATCTGGGGCGTCCTAGAAGCAGTGCCGGGGCCGAGGCCGCGCCGGGGGTCGCGGCGCTGCGCGGCAGGCGGCAGATGAATTTTGGGGAGGGGGCGCAGAGGGGTGCGGCGCAGCCCCGGCCGGAGGGAGCGTCTGCCGCTCGCCCGCCGGCTTCGGCAGAGGGGTCTGTAAATGCGGGAAAGCCTCGAGATGCTCCGTGGATGAAAAGGAGGGCTGAGCTGCTGCCCCGGCACAGCCAGGTGCCCGCCGTGCCCGGGCAGACCCGCAGGAATCCCGCCGGGCTGGGTCGGCGGGCAGCGGTCTGTAAGGCTTGGGACGGATTCCCCCGCTCCCGGAGGCGGAGGCTGTCGCGGAGGCTTGCGGAGGGCGATGGCGAGGAGGTGCGCGGGGCCGTCGCGCTGGCCAAGCCCGGCAGCCTGCGCCCGGGTTATCGCAGAGGGCGAGTACGCGGCAGGGAATTACAGCATCCCTGAGGCTCCCGTGGTGAGCGCGGGGTGCAATTCCTCCCGCTGCCCATCACCCCCAAACTGTGTCTGTGGGCTCCTCGCTTTGCGTTTAGCCTCTTCGTGGGGCTTTGTGCTCCAGCGGGGCGGTCTGTGCGAGGAGCGCTGTGCCGCCGGGCGCTGCCCTCGCTGGGAAGCGCCGGTTCGGGCTGCAGCCCGGTTCGGGCTGTGCCGGAGATACCGCCGCTGCTGCTCGGCCCCGCTGCCCCCGAGCATCCCGGTGGGGTGTGCCCGTCCTCTTGTTTTAAATACACCGGTCCCGCGGGATGTTGTAACAGCGAAGTGAATGCAGATACAAATAAGAGGCACCTAACTTGAAGAACATCGTCAGTGTTGCACTGTAAAAAATATGCGATCACTGTTCTTCCAAAAAAACCCCAAAAAACCAAAAAAACCCAAAAAACGCCGTAAAAGCAACTAAGATAAATAAATAAGAAAATAAAATAAAGGGCAATTAGAGGCTCTAATATTTGAGTGAGCTCTACAGAATCAGCAATAACAGCAATAATATGTATCGAATTTGTCTGTGTGCACAAGCAGGAAAAAAACAACCTTTCTTTTACTTCTCTGTGCAGTTTCAGAGCCTTAGTGCTGAAATTAGGGTAAGTGGGAAACAATATGCGTGATTACAAGGAAAAAACCCCACAAGGGTTGAAAAGGAAGAGCAGTTAGCAGCACACAAAACGTCACGAAGACAGTAGGCTTGTTAGGCACAGGGGATGTTTAGCTGGATGGCTGCTTACCCAATTTCTTCATAACAAACACTATTTTTGTAGCAAAGATGTTATTGGTCCTTGTCATAACAATAATGACTATATGAGCAGGATTTCGCTCCTTTTGCTCATGAATAATGATGGTGTTCTGCTGACGAGAGTGTAATGATTTGCAGCTATAAGACTCGGATTTTCATCTTTTCTAGATGCTCCCTGTACATGCATTTCGCCCTCTTTTTGCAAAGACTGCTTTTGACTTGTTTTATTCACTTGACTTCGTTCAGCCACTGGCTTCTGGCCAAGGAGGGCATCCTACCCGGCGATACTCTGGCGGTACAGATTTGCTAACGCATTAGGGTGTCCAGACACAATTGATATAAGAACTTTCTAAACCTGCAGCCATTAAGTTCAAAAGTCCTGTAATAACTCCTGCACTTCAGACTGTACCTTTGCATGCACACAAATTCCTACAGCATTATGACCTCAAGGATACTAGCTTTTAAAGTCTGGATCAATGTAATGCTCTCTTTAGGAGGCATCACTTGACAGAAGTGCACATCTCCTTTCCCCTTCCCTTCTCTTCTACTTTGATATGTCCCTTTATAACACTATTTACGTTTAGTTTGGACGGTTTGTAGCTAAACACGGAGACAGATTTCTAAAATGGACACAGAAATAATGTCATCTGGAACCCCTTGGCGGACGCAGTAGGGAATGGGGCAGGGTTGAAGAACATTTAAACGCACTTTACAGTACTCTGTTACTGCAACGGTGGCTGCAGAATTGCAGCTGGGAAGGGAGGAGTAAGGAGGGGAAAGAGGGGGGAACAGGGCTATTTAACTGATATTTGAATCGGACTCGCATTTTTAGTGCTGTTTGTGAAGTGCATATGGAACTCCCTGAAACTGTTCAGCAAGTGCTGACAAAATATACCTGTCGAGGAAACAAGGAGACATAGGAATATTTTATTCACTTCTTACTTATTTTGGTAGCTGGGCACGCCGTTAATAACATCATAAAGGTGGCACCTACCGTAGATTTACCATATTTAAAGGTTTTTAATATTTAGATTTTTTATGTTTAGTATTTGGGGTGTTTACCTGCAATACTATAAACATTTCTTTACGTGGGCAAATGCTGCTGTCTACTTAGATCAGAGCGACTTGCCAAGCTAAGGAAGCCATTTCCTATAACAGGTACTTTGACAAGGATAACCAATGGTCTTATATACCAAAGAGTAGTCAAACAGCAGTGAGATTCAAAGCAGAGAATGTTGGAACATTTTGTTCCAGACAACGAGCTAAAAATAACAGCCCCTCCCCGTGTTGGAAAGGGGGTTGATTTTCACTTTTGGAAGAGCAAATAGAAATCAGATTATTAATGTAATCAAACAGAAAAATCTGCCCGGAGAGGTGAAGGGTGAAAGTTCTGAAGTGTCAGTGCTTTAAAAAACAAAACAAAACAAAACAAAAAATCCCCAACAGAGTCCAGAGACGGGGCTCTGAACGGGATTTGATGGGTTGTTGGGAGATTTAATAGTTTTATACCTTCCTCATGGCACATCAGAACATGGTGTTTGAACTAGGTCATGGTAATGCCAAACTGCACAGCCAGGTGTAATGCTCCAGTCGTTCTGCCACTCGAAGCCAATCTTGAAAGCCCCATTTTCAGCCCGAAAACAAGCTCGTTCCACAGCCTCATGTTTTACCTACCTGCAGGACAGGCTCTCTAAACGTCAGAAACTGAGAAACTGCTTTGACATACATTTCGGAGATCAGACGCTAAATGTGGTGCACGTCGATAAAGAAATGCTTAACAACACGATAATTACACCATCTACGTTACTGAGATGTTTGGTTAGAGACTTTCAGCATCCACCCTCTGGGGGAAAAGAAGAGCTTCTTTACTTGCAGACCATAGGAGAAAATAAGAGGAAAACAACACCATCAAAACACACGTTTTTGATCCCTCAATCACGCCTTCTGCAAGCAGAGAAAGCTTTCCTCTTTTCCAGTTAGCGTGCTTCCAGATAGCTGATACTTCCCTATTCTAGTGAGCGGCTCGGGGTTTGCTTTTGGACTTGAATGTTTAAAGCACGGTAGAGATGTCGTATTAGAACAGCCGGCGGCAGCCCGGCGGAAGCAGCTCGGCACGGCGGAGAGCCGCGGAGAGCCGCGGAGAGCCGCGGAGAGCCGCCCTTCCCGGGCTGCGCTGCCGCCCCGCCCCGCCGCTCCGGCCGCAGCCCTCGAGCATCCCGGCCCCGGCACCGCCGCCCCGCAGCCCCGGCACCGCCGCCCCGCAGCCCGGCACCGCCGCCAGCCCCAGCACCGCCGTCCCGCAGCCCCGGCACCGCCGTCCCGCAGCCCCGGCACCGCCGCCAGCCCCGGCACCGCCGTCCCGCAGTCCCGGCACCGCCGCCAGCCCCGGCACCGCCGCCCCGCAGCCCGGCACCGCCGCCAGCCCCGGCACCGCCGCCCCGCAGCCCCGGCACCGCCGCCAGCCCCGGCACCGCCGCCCCGCATCCCCGGCACCGCCGTCCCGCATCCCCGGCACCGCCGTCCCGCAGCCCCGGCACCGCCGTCCCGCAGCCCCGGCACCGCCGCTAGCCCCGGCACCGCCGCCCCAGCCCCGGCACCGCCGCCAGCCCCGGCACCGCCGCCAGCCCCGGCACCGCCGCCAGCCGGCCTGCGGGGCCTCCCAAACAGGCGGCTCGGAGCACCGGCTCCGCAGTGTCCCCGGCGCTGCGCGGCAGCCTCGCTCCCCTCGTACCCGCTTTATTTTCATCTGGTCCTGCGACACAAACTTTGTGTCGTGCGTGCCCCTCTCTCCTCCCCCGCCCCCAGCTCCTCTCCTCCGGACACAAACATAAGCTCTTCTCGATTCTGCTCCTCTGAGGTCCCCGCATCGGGATGGGAAGGCCGTCCCGGCCTCTTCCTTTCCCGGGGCAAGAGTCTTTCCTTTCCCCACCCAGGGAGCCGGGATCGGACTTTCTCCGTTACCTCTCTCTCGCCCGCTAGGAGCAAGGGAGTCCCGCACCTCCGGCCGCCTGCCCCAGCCTCCCTTCCCGTCCCGCCTGCGGGACTTGCAGCTTTTCCCCTTCTGTCCTCCTGCTTGTCTGCCGCCTGCCCGCCTGCCTCCCTCCCTTTTTATTTTCCCCGCCAGTAACTTAAGCCCAAGCCAAAGGAGGCATAAGGAAAAATACAGCCGTGGGCTCCAGGTCTATAAATACAGCTTGGAGAGAGCGTCCAAAAGTTTAGAAGGAAAGGAAGAAAGCGTACGGAGACAAAAGCCAAGCACCGCTCCGCTGCTGCCGAATCTCTGGCTGTGCTCGGGCTTCGCGGCGGCGGAGCGAGCTCGTTCCCTGTTTGTTTGGGTGGGATTTTTTCGGAAACGGGGCGGTGGCGGTAGAAGGGTTGGCGCATTCATTATTTCAGCTTTAAACATGTGAATTTTATCAGCAAATACCAGTCGATCCACTAGCCAACTTTGCAGCTGCTATTGTGAGTGGAAACTTTCCTAATGGGGCTGAAGCCGCTAGTGGAGGGTGACTTTTTACTTTGGTTTGGGGTTTTTGTCTTTTTGGTTTTTTTCTTTTTTTCTTTTCCATCTAGTGAAGCCTAAGAACATTGAACATTTCCTTGTTCCTTCCTTGTTTTGTGTATCGATCGGAGAGAGAGAAAGAAACAGTCGTGTTTTTAAAGGAGGCATAGCGGTGCCCCTACCAGCTCTGTGTCGTCTTAGACGATACTCTCTTAAAAATACACCTTAGTGGCGCTGCCATCCCCCGTGAAAGTAACGCTGGGGTGTCAGAGAGGAAATGACCAACGTATGTCCGCGAATCCTAAGTATTTATTTACATTAACTGCTGTCTTCTTTATCCTACGTAAGAAATTGGTATTGGACTGAAAATACTGCTCTTTCTTAGGAGCGAGCAATACCCATTCAGAACAACAACGACAGAAGGAGTCAAGGAAATGTGCATATACTGGATGAAACAGGCAGAGACCGACCCAGTTTTGGAGTTCGTCTCTTTGGGGGATTGAGGTTGTGAGGAGGAAGCAGGTCCGAAGTTAGGGAATGGGAGCAGCTAGCGGAGAAAGTGACTGTCGTTGCGCAGGCAGCCTTTGAAAACGCAAGGAAGGACATGCCAAGCTGCCCTGCAGCGAGAGCGTGAAGCGGAAGCAGCGAGAGGCCGCAGGGAGCACGGAAAGATACTGCAAGGAGCACGGAAAGATGCTGCAAGGAGCACGGAAAGATGCCGCAAGGAACACGGAAAGATGCTGCAAGGAGCACGGAAGGATGCTGTCCGGAGCGGCCGCCGGCTGCGCCCCGAGCTGCCCGGGACAGCGGCCCCAGACCCCGCGACCGCGCAGGGGAGAGCGCAGGGGCCTCTCCCCCAGGAAGGGAAAAGCCTTCGGCAGCTGTTGTGGGACAGAAGTACGGGGTGCTGGGGAAATGAGGGCTGAGAGGCAGGAGACAATGCAGAAGAGCAAACAGACGCTTCAACACTGCAGCTTTGCCGGAGTTCGCGGTTTCTTTGCAGGACAAGCGCAAGGCAAAAAGAGGTTACTCCGAGGAACTATGTAGACTTCAGATAATCTCTTTTCCGGGCCCTCCTACGTCTTCGACAGGGCAGGAGGCAGCTTTATCATGCACCGCTACAAAACGGAGCTCGTCACCCTGCCCCCATGGCGCTGTCAGCCAAGGGGGAGAGTTGACCGGGCTTGCCAGGCTTTGAGGTTTTTGCTTAATTAGCAGTGGTGAGCGTTGTTCACAGGCATTACTTTTGGTTCAGGGAAAGGAGGATGATGAAATAGAAATCGTGTATCTGCTTTATGTCTAAAAATTCGCCAGTGGTCAATGTCTAATGAAACAGCAATACTGCACAGCTTTTGTGGCAGCGGGGTTGTGAAGCCATCCCAACACCTCCTCACTGGGCTAGCTCTCACCACATTTGGCATTTACCACGTGTAACACTTGGAGCGGAGGCTTCCCCACCACGCACATGTGCTGCCACCAGACCACCACAGTTTGCTGATGACAGATTTCTAGTAGAGTTATTTCCAGGGGATGGATTGCCCTGCCAGCCTTCGCAGCCCTGCAGTCTGCCCTGGGGCGAGCAGGGAGCTGGGGCTGGTGAGGGGACTGACACAGATGGGGGTAAAACACCCCACAGCCACAGGGACAGAGAGGGGCAGCTCATCCTGCACCCTCAGTTGGCGTCTCTGCTCACTGGGGTGAGACTGACAGCCCTCCAGGAGCAGTGTGTAGCCAGAGCTCAGTCTATTTAAAGCCTCTGCTCTTGCTGCAGACTCCAAGCAGTGTGTGCCAATCCCCTTGGCTTGGCAACATTATTTTTGGCTGCAGCTTCCTCCCACATTGTAGGAAATACAATAAAATTAAAACAAACATTAGGAGAAAAAAAAAGAAAGAAAAAAGAGAGAGATGCAGAGCAAGTGCTCCTGGCAGGGGGAAGGAAAGGAGCCCAAGAGTGTCATGTCTTCCCTGTCTTGCTGTTCTGTAGTCACCTCCCTCCAGCTATGGCACCTCTGCCTGCCAGGGTGTGGGGTGAGTGGAGATGCAGAGCAGCATAGCAGTGCACAGCCCCACACTGCCTGCCATGGGACCATTCCCACTGCAGCTGCTAGCCCCGACTCCCCTGGGAGTGGTCCATGCCATGGGGGCAGTAGCCTGGCTGGAACTGCAGTTTAGGTAGTACAGACCTCTCTGTGTGGGCACTGCTGGATTAAGGATAGTGCTGGTCCTCTTGGTGTGGTCTGGGTTTAATCTTTATCCTGCCCTCAAGGAGAGGTGGAGAAGCCCCATTTCTCATATTTTCAATTCTACTATCACAGCTGAGTCTTCAAAAGGGAGTGGCAATGAAAAAAGACATTTAAACAAGTCCTACTCCTGAACTGGGGCCATGAGAGTTACAGGCACAATGTATTCCAGAAACAAAGAAACCTGTCTTTTCTCAGAGAACTTTATCTGTCAAAATTTCACAGAAAATGAAAGAGGATGTGGTTCCATGGGGGAAAGTAAAACTGTAAAGGAAAAAAAAACACCTCCTTTCTTTGGTGCAGAAGAAAACATCAAATAACATTCCAGTGGAAAAGCACTGCTTACTTTTTTTTTCCTCTAATATATCTCTATACAGAGATTATGATGCAATTATGCAAAATACATTATATGTTGAAACATTGATAGTGTTTCTACTTATGGGCTGTAAGTTAATTTTGTCTCTTTGAAGAGACTCATGTATTACTTTCCTTCGCAGGCTGCGAAGTCTAATGGACCTTTCTTCATGCCCTTCATACACATTTCAGGTGCTTCAGCTCCTACTTGCAAAGGTATTTTCCTTTCTTTGGCTCAGCAAGAAGCAGAAGGAAGACAGGGAGAGGCAATGATAAAAATGGTCGTGTTGAGGGCCAGGAGGATAATGGAAGAGGTAAAACTTGCTTTGATTTGGCTTTTCCTTGTCAATCAGTACCATTATTGTGACAAGGCTTGGTTTTTCTCATCCTAGTCAAATCGAGCTGCTCTTGGCCTAGACTGACCTCCTGCTGCTGGCAGTCACACCTTCTGACTTTCTCTCCTTCCTCTACTCAAGAGATCCATGGTGTCCTGCTTTGCCACTTGCTCACAGTAGTGCAAATTGTGCTGCAAAATATATTACTTCATTAATCAGTTAAGCCAATTAACAATAAGATTAATAGCCTTACCTTATTAATTTGAGCGCATGCATCTCTGTATTTAGAGTATTCACAGAACTACTGGGTATGATTAAGCTACAGAGAAGTTCCATTATAGCCTTGTTTTCCATATGTTCAAAGTGTTCTGAAAGTGTCACCTGTGAAACTGAAATTTCCTATGTCTAGTAAAAAATATGAATGTGCCAGGAAGTCTTCATCTGAACACAAACCCAAACCTTTCAGAAAGTCACTATATCTTTAAAGTAAGAAGCAGGATTTATATTTTAGGTTAAATACTTCCAAGTAATTTTTTTTTTCACTCTGAATTTACATGAGAGACAGGATTGCTTGTCCAGGTGTTGGTTACAGGCAGGGTATGGGTTTCATTCTAAAATTGTCTCTGAGAGGTTCACTGTAGTGAGGGGCTCCTGGCAAAGTTCAAAACTATTATGCCACACTTGGGTAGCTCTTCAGGGCTGCACTGTTGTTCCCTGGGCCTGTACTGTTCCACTCCTATTCCTTATTGTGGCTTACCTCTATGCAACACAAATTGCTGTGGTCACTTGTGGCTTATGCACATGTAATCTCCTGTCATGTAGCTCATTCCATTTTTACATGCTTGTCTCACCTTGGACATGCTGCCGAGGTTAACCAGATCTTGACAACACCTGGCTAATCAAGGGGTTTGGTCACTCCCTGATGTGATCATGGTTTACAGCCTCATTTTGGTAGCTACATGGAAAATTAACACTGTCAGTGAGGCACATAAGTGTTGAAGACAAGAAAGCTTTGGATGATTTCAGGGTGTGCCATTACAAATCCAGTGCAGCAAAATACAGCAACAACACACCTTGTTGTGCACCTGCACAGCTGTGACTATGGTGAACTTGAATAGCCCACATGAGTGGCTAAAATACCTGCTTTTATATATATATATATATATATGTATGTGTATATATATATATATATATATATATGTGTATGTATGTATGTATAATAATATTTTATTTTTTAAAGAAAACTGTGAGTTTTCATTTAGCTGCTAGCCGCTCTGGCTTCCTGTTTTCCCAGTGCTCTCTGTCATTCACACCACAACAGTACAGAGTTATACTCCTGAGACATTGTCTCCCAGTCCATATTATAGATCGTCAATGATTGCATGTTGTAAAAATCTCCACCCAAGGCTGTGGAATTCAGCTTCCTTGAGCTTGCCCATTCATAACCTCACATCCTAGGAGAGGAGGAGAAAATAAATTTGACAGTCTGGGATAGATTCAAAAAAGTCAGAGGAAGAACTGCTAACCCAGCTTCTCACTTTCATTTCTGTCCTTTCTGTTACATCACACTGAAGGTGGATCACTCACTCCCAAATGTTCCTTTAGTGTTATCATACTTTTGAATCATACTCTCAAAGCTTCACTTTAGTCTTGCGTCAATGCCTGCTTAAATAGTCCCCCTCTCCTATCCAGGATGCTAGTACTTGCCTTTAGCTCTTAAAGATTAATATATCAACATTCAGTAGGCTTCTTGGCCAGAACAACCCTGCCGTAGCTCACCAGCCTTGTCTCCACCATACCGTGTTCTTCACTAAGTGACTCCTGTGGTGTCAGGTGTAGATTTCCACAGATGGGACACCTTCTTGTCTTCTGACCAGTAATCTCTCCTTACAGCCATTCTGGAATGACCACCTAGTCCATTTTCCCTGACTTCTCTTGCAGTGAGTTAAGGAATTAACCTGAAATTCCCCCCATAATGAACTCATGAACTGGGAGTGTGGCTGCTAGCGGATAACATATGGGCCAAAATGCAAAGATAAAGGAAGAGCTTTGTGGTCTTGCCATGTCACAGAATATAAATGACATAATTTTATTATTTTTTAATTGAGGACAAGAGATATGCTCATAATTTTTCCTGAAGAAAACTTCTTCCGCTTAGAGTGAGTCAATAAGCAAAGCAGAATCAACAGAGTATAAAGAAAGAGCTCAAATGGGCACGAAGTACAAATCAACTCTGGACAGTGGATGGACACTTAAGCTAGTGAAGTGGGGGAGCAATGCCTAACCAAAAAAGCAATACAAACAAAAAAATCCAACAAACCAAACAAGAACAACAACATCAACAAAAACAAACCCCAAACAAACAAACAAACAAAAGAAAATAAAAGGAAATTTAAAAACAAAATAATCCAAGGGAAAGTAAGAGGGTAAAGTGACCTTTCAGCTTTCTGCCCAGGACTAGAAGAGCCCACAGCAAGATGGAAGAGAAAAAAGGGGCAGTGACTTGTCCCATGGTTTCCAAGGCAAGAGTTTCCTCTCCTGGAACATAACCAGCCCAGATATTTCATTGGTGCCCTCTCCTGCACACTGTCTTCTCCCACAGCTAGAGCTGTCACCCAAGAGTAAAAGATTTTTGGTTTTTCCAGGTCTGGAAGTAGGTGCTGCCCACCACTCACCCTTTTCCCACAGAGTGCATTGGTGTGTGGTTGAAGGAAGTATCCTTCAGAAATCATTCTCAACCACCAGTGTGAGTTAACTACTGGCAGCACTTGCTGTTTGTGCAAATCTGCATCTTTAAAAGCTATTATTATAAGCATCTGGAATGTCTGTGATGATTCTAAAAGTTCTTATACCACAGATTATCAGTAATGTTTTTATTTTAATATTTTTAAAATTATTTAATCAAACAAGCTAGACAATCTTCACAGGTATTCCCAGGCTTGTGAATGTGCAGGAGAGAAGAAGAAATTAGGACAACTAACATATTCAGCTTCCTGAGAGTGTCAAAGAACCTGGAAAATGTATCCATGGGTGCTGGAGAAGAGTGCCTTGTCCCATTTTGCTTCCATAGTATGAAGAGTGTGCTTTCATTCAGTTCATTTGCTGCTTATTGGGCCATGCCCCACTGATGACAAGCACACTAGCTAGCCACCTATCTCAGGTCTTCTGTGCCTTGAAAACTGTTGGCAAGCCTTGGAGGTCGTCTTCCTTAGAGACATTGTGCAATACACTACAGCAAGCAGCAGTAGAAATGGCACTGGCCATGCTTTTATTCAGAAATTATTCAGTAAGAAGGACTGACTTTTCTTTAGCCTGCTGAGTCCACCCTTTACCACACTCCAACAGCTGGGAACCTTCTTCTGTGTACATGAAGAGGGCAAGAGGTGTTTCTTAAAATGGCATACGCATTGATATCCATATTTTTGTGAGGAAGTAAGATCCCTGCTGTACAAATGCCATCTCTGTGAAAGCAGCATTCTGGCCATCGTTCTATTCTGGGGGTGACAGAAACCTGTATTGTCTTTTGGGCTGAGATGGTTAGGTGTTCTATGGGGTTGCTAAAATGCCATATAGCCAAAGTACTAACACTGTCTGCAGAGCAGTTTGTGAAATCCGTTCTTCTAAACCTTAGCTCTTACATTAAGCACACCAGCTAGAGGGATAAAATCATCAATCATGTAAAAATCTTCTCTACTACAGGATCTTCAGCTGCCTTGATGACACCAAAATGACATAGATCTGTGGAAGTCAGGATGAAAAAGCCACCAGGTGTCAAAACCATTCAGCTTGGACAAAAGCATCTGCCCTGTTGGGTGGTCCTGGAGATGGGGGCAGGAAAAGTTTATGGTCAATCCTCAGGCGTATTTATTTTTCACGCAGAAGTTTTCGCGTTGAATATTCCAAGACTACATGTGAGAGAATAGATTTCTTTTGCACGAATTTTCATGCTGGTGTGCCTACAGGACAGCCCACAATGACTGTGGCATGCGCTGTGTCAGTGTCTGCCAGGCTGTCATCAGGACCCAGCAGCAGAAATAAGCTCTCCCTCCATTATCCTGGAGATCCCAGTGTAAAGTCAGATGTTTGCATGCAAATAACCTTTACTGCCTTCCCTAAGGTCTATCATAACAGTAAAGCAACATTTAGGAGTGGTGAATCCAAGTTCAGTCTGATGTAACAGAAAAAGACAGAAATGGAAGTAAGAAGCTGGGTTAGCAAGCTAAAAGAACTTTTGCACCAAAGTTCTTCCTCTGACTCTTTTGAATCATACTCTCAAGCTCATATGCCAAAAGCCTTGGAAGACATGATCAGAAATCATAGAATCATATATAATAGCTTAGGTTGGAAGGCACCTTAAAGATCATTTCATTCCAATCCCCCTGCCAAGAGCAGGGAGTTTTCCACTTGACCAGGCTGCTCAGAGCCCCATCCAGCCTACTTCCAGGTATGCGGAGTCCACAAGCTTTCTGGGCAACCTCACCACCTTTATAGCAAGGAATTTCTTCCTAGTATCTATCTAACCTAAACCTATCCTCCTAAAGCCGTTCACCCCTGTCTTATCACTACCTGCCTGTGAAAAGTCCCTCTTCATCTTTCCTGTGGCCTTGTTTGGGTACTGGAAGGTACTATTAGGTCTCCCTGAAGCCTTCTCTTAACCCAGCTGAACATCTCCAAGTTTCAGCCTGCCTTCATAGGACAGATGCTCCAGTCCAGTGATCCACTTAGTGACTCTAGTCTGTACTCATTCCCAGGTCCATGTCCTTGTTATGCTGACCCCAGAGTTGGATGCAGCACTCTGGGTGGGGTCTGACGTGAACAGTAGAGAGGCAGAATCACCTCCCTTGACCTGCTGGCCACGCTGCTTCGGATGCAGCTGAGGATGTGGTTGTGTCTCCGGATTGCAAGCACACATTGCTGGGTCATATTGACCTTCTTGTCCATGAACACCCCCGAGTCTTTCTCCCCAGGGCTGCTCTCAACCCTTCTCCTCCCAGCCTGTATTTCTACTTGGGATTGCTCCAAGTCCAGATGTAGGACCTTGTACTTGGCCTTGCTGAGCTCCATGACGTGTGCACATACCAGCCCCTCACGCTTGTCAAGGTCCCTCTGGATGGCATCCTTGCCTTCCAGCTTGTTGACCTTACCACACAGCTGCCAGCAAACTTGCTGAGGCATCCTGGTGCCCAACCTATTTTAGGGCCAAATCCCACCGCCTATGAAACTGAAACATAGAGCCTGCTACAGGAGTATGTAACAGACAACTTAAAAATGTACCTGCATTTGGTCATCTCAGATAAGCATGCTTGTGCCCAGGGCAAGAAATATCGTGCTGAGTCACTTTTAGTGCTATGGAACACATCTCAGAAATAGTGGAGCATGTGAAGTTTAGTGAAAAGAAACCCCCTAATTGGGTAAGGAAGGAGACTTTTATCTGATAGATTGGCTTGCAAAAAATAGGAAGCCAAAATAATTGTCCTTTAAGGGCCTGCCCTGGCTCCATTTCACAATGTTTTGCAATTTTTAAACTTAAAAAAACGCCAACAAACCCAAACAAAATAAACCTGCTGCAAAGTTAGTTAATATGCTGCTGGTCTGTTCACATAGCTTGGCTGAAAATGCTGCAAGGCAAAAGTAACAACAAAGATGTGCACCCCTTCTCTTCCTGTTCACCTTAATGAGGTGTGAACTCAAAGGGCTCTGTATGCCATTATGCCATTTAAATGTTACCATTAAGCATCAGCTTTCCTTTTTTTTTTTTTTTTTTTTTTTTTTTGCTATTAAAAACAATGATGTTACAGTTCCTTAGCAATCCTGTGGATTGAGACAAACAAGGGTGCAGAGGAAGAAATTACACTTTGCTCTATTATTAAGGACAGTTGAAGAGCTGAAGACTCCTGTATGGAACATATACAAGATTCTCTACCTTTCAGTCTTTCACTTATCTCCTATTCTTTAATTTGTTTTGGTGATGATGTGATGATATGGTAGAGTGGTGATGTTGTGGTAGTGTTTCTGCCGTATTTTAAAAGAAGAAAAGGTCTAAATGAATAAAAGTACATTGTATGAGACTATTAATTAGGCAGGAAGAAATGCTGTGCATCAGGATTCTGCAGTCACTTTCC